>JBBDGP010000264.1:3520000-3547500 GCA_037952835.1 Lithobates septentrionalis | reverse complement strand
GTGTTTTCTCCTCGTTTCCCATCCTGCCGCTGCCAAGGTCAAGAGGGTTGAGTGTGCCGGAGGAGATCACGTACGGCCACATCACCCTGAAAGCGCCCGATCTCGTCTGATCTCGGAGGCTAAGCAGGGTCGGGCCTGGTTAGTACCTGGATGGGAGACTGCCTGGGAATACCAGGTGCCGTAGGCTTCTTTTCTTTTTTGAATTCTGGACTTGTCCTGTTTTTTTTCTCCTCGTTTCCCATTTTGCCGCTGCTAAGGTCAAGAGGGTTGAGCGTGCCGGAAGAGATCGCCTACGGCCACATCACCCTGAAAGCGCCCGATCTCGTCGGCTAAGCAGGGTTGGGCCTTGTTAGTATCTGGATGGGAGACCGCCTGGGAATACCAGGTGCCGTAGGCTTCTTTTCTTTTTTGAGTTCTGGACTTGCCCTGTTTTTTCTCGTTTCCCATCTTGCCGCTGCCAAGTTCAAGAGGGTTGAGCATGCCAGAAGAGATCGCCTACGGCCACATCACCCTGAAAGTGCCCGATCTCAGAGGCTAAGCAGGGTCGGGCCTGGTTAGTACCTAGATGGGAGACCGCCTGGGAATACCAGGTGCCGTAGGCTTCTTTTCTTTTTTGAGTTCTGGACTTGCCCTGTTTTTTCTCCTCGTTTCCCATCTTGCCGCTGCCAAGGTCAAGAGGGTTGAGCGTGCCGGAGGAGATCATGTACGGCCACATCACCCTGAAAGCGCCCGATCTCGTCTGATCTCGGAGGCTAAGCAGGGTCGGGCCTGGTTAGTACCTGGATGGGAGACCGCCTGGGAATACCAGGTGCCGTAGGCTTCTTTTCTTTTTTGAGTTCTGGATTTGCCCTGTTTTTTCTCCTCGTTTCCCATCTTGCCGCTGCCAAGGTCAAGAGGGTTGAGCATGCCAGAAGAGATTGCCTACCGCCACATCACCCTGAAAGCGCCCGATCTCATCCGATCTCGGAGGCTAAGCAGGGTCGGGCCTGGTTAGTACCTGGATGGGAGACCGCCTGGGAATACCAGGTGCCGTAGGCTTCTTTTCTTTTTTGAGTTCTGGACTTGCCCTGTTTTTTCTCGTTTCCCATCTTACCGCTACCAAGGTCAAGAGGGTTGAGCGTGCTGGAAGAGATCGCCTACGGCCACATCACCCTGAAAGAGCCCGATCTCAGTGGCTAAGCAGGGTCGGGCCTGGTTAGTACCTGGATGGGAGACCGCCTGGGAATACCAGGTGCCGTAGGCTTCTTTTCTTTTTTGAGTTCTGGACTTGTCCTGTGTTTTCTCCTCTTTTCCCATCTTGCCGCTGCCAAGGTCAAGAGGGTTGAGCGTGCCAGAGGAAATCACGTATGGCCACATCACCCTGAAAGCGCCCGATCTCGTCTGATCTCGGAGGCTAAGCAGGGTCGGGCCTGGTTAGTACCTGGATGGGAGACCGCCTGGGAATACCAGATGCCGTAGGCTTCTTTTCTTTTTTGAGTTCTGGACTTGCCCTGTTTTTTCTCCTCGTTTCCCATCTTGCCGCTGCCAAGGTCAAGAGGGTTGAGCATGCCGGAAGAGATCGCCTACGGCCACATCACCCTGAAAGTGCCCGATCTCGTCTGATCTCGGAGGCTAAGCAGGGTCGGGCCTGGATGGGAGACCGCCTGGGAATACCAGGTGCCGTTGGCTTCTTTTCTTTTTTGAGTTCTGGACTTGTCCTGTGTTTTCTCCTCGTTTCCCATCTTGCCGCTGCCAAGGTCAAGAGGGTTGAGCGTGCCGGAGGAGATTGCCTACGGCCAGATCACCCTGAAAGCACCCGATCTCGTCTGATCTCGGAGGCTAAGCAGGGTCAGGCCTGGTTAGTACCTGGATGGGAGACTGCCTAGGAATACCAGGTGCCGTAGGCTTCTTTTCTTTTTTCAGTTCTGGACTTGCCCTGTTTTTTCTCGTTTCCCATCTTGCCGCTGCCAAGTTCAAGAGGGTTGAGCATGCCGGAAGAGATCGCCTACGGCCACATCACCCTGAAAGCGCCCGATCTCGTCTGATCTCGGAGGCTAAGCAGGGTCGGGCCTGGTTAGTACCTGGATGAGAGAACGCCTGGGAATACCAGGTGCCGTAGGCTTCTTTTCTTTTTTGAGTTCTGGATTTGCCCTGTTTTTTCTCCTCGTTTCCCATCTTGCCGCTGCCAAGGTCAAGAGGGTTGAGCATGCCAGAAGAGATCGCCTACCGCCACATCACCCTGAATGCGCCCAATCTCATCCGATCTCGGAGGCTAAGCAGGGTCGGGCCTGGTTAGTACCTGGATGGGAGACCGCCTGGGAATACCAGGTGCCGTAGGCTTCTTTTCTTTTTTGAGTTCTGGACTTGCCCTGTTTTTTCTCGTTTCCCATCTTACCGCTACCAAGGTCAAGAGGGTTGAGCGTGCTGGAAGAGATCGCCTACGGCCACATCACCCTGAAAGCGCCCGATCTCAGTGGCTAAGCAGGGTCGGGCATGGTTAGTACCTGGATGGGAGACCGCCTGGGAATACCAGGTGCCGTAGGCTTCTTTTCTTTTTTGAGTTCTGGGCTTGCCCTGTTTTTTCTCCTCGTTTCCCATCTTGCCGCTGCCAAGGTCAAGAGGGTTGAGCGTGCCGGAGAAGATCGCCTACGGCCACATCACCCTGAAAGCGCCCGATCTCGTCTGATCTCGGAGGCTAAGCAGGGTCGGGCCTGGTTAGTACCTGGATGGGAGACCGCCTGGGAATACCAGGTGCCGTAGGCTTCTTTTCTTATTTGAGTTCTGGACTTGTCCTGTGTTTTCTCCTCTTTTCCCATCTTGCCGCTGCCAAGGTCAAGAGGGTTGAGCGTGCCGGAGGAGATCACGTATGGCCACATCACCCTGAATGCGCCCGATCTCGTCTGATCTCGGAGGCTAAGCAGGGTCGGGCCTGGTTAGTACCTGGATGGGAGACCGCCTGGGAATACCAGGTGCCGTAGGCTTCTTTTCTTTTTTGAGTTCTGGACTTGCCCTGTTTTTTCTCCTCGTTTCCCATCTTGCCGCTGCCAAGGTCAAGGTGGTTGAGCGTGCCAGAAGAGATCGCCTACGGCCACATCACCCTGAAAGCGCCAGATCTCGTCGGTTAAGCAGGGTTGGGCCTTGTTAGTATCTGGATGGGAGACCGCCTGGGAATACCAGGTGCCGTAGGCTTCTTTTCTTTTTTGAGTTCTGGACTTGCCCTGTTTTTTCTCGTTTCCCATCTTGCCGCTGCCAAGTTCAAGAGGGTTGAGCATGCCAGAAGAGATCGCCTACGGCTACATCACCCTGAAAGTGCCCGATCTCAGAGGCTAAGCAGGGTCGGGCCTGGTTAGTACCTAGATGGGAGACCGCCTGGGAATACCAGGTGCCGTAGGCTTCTTTTCTTTTTTGAGTTCTGGACTTGCCCTGTTTTTTCTCCTCGTTTCCCATCTTGCCGCTGCCAAGGTCAAGAGGGTTGAGCGTGCCGGAGGAGATCATGTACGGCCACATCACCCTGAAAGCGCCTGATCTCGGAGGCTAAGCAGGGTCGGGCCTGGTTAGTACCTGGATGGGAGACCGCCTGGGAATACCAGGTGCCGTAGGCTTCTTTTCTTTTTTGAGTTCTGGATTTGCCCTGTTTTTTCTCCTCGTTTCCCATCTTGCCGCTGCCAAGGTCAAGAGGGTTGAGCATGCCAGAAGAGATCGCCTACCGCCACATCACCCTGAAAGCGCCCGATCTCATCCGATCTCGGAGTCTAAGCAGGGTCGGGCCTGGTTAGTACCTGGATGGGAGACCGCCTGGGAATACCAGGTGCCGTAGGCTTCTTTTCTTTTTTGAGTTCTGGACTTGCCCTGTTTTTTCTCGTTTCCCATCTTACCGCTACCAAGGTCAAGAGGGTTGAGCGTGCTGGAAGAGATCGCCTACGGCCACATCACCCTGAAAGAGCCCGATCTCAGTGGCTAAGCAGGGTCGGGCCTGGTTAGTACCTGGATGGGAGACCGCCTGGGAATACCAGGTGCCGTAGGCTTCTTTTCTTTTTTGAGTTCTGGACTTGTCCTGTGTTTTCTCCTCTTTTCCCATCTTGCCGCTGCCAAGGTCAAGAGGGTTGAGCGTGCCGGAGGAGATCACGTATGGCCACATCACCCTGAAAGCGCCCGATCTCGTCTGATCTCGGAGGCTAAGCAGGGTCAGGCCTGGTTAGTACCTGGATGGGAGACCGCCTGGGAATACCAGATGCCGTAGGCTTCTTTTCTTTTTTGAGTTCTGGACTTGCCCTGTTTTTTCTCCTCGTTTCCCATCTTGCCGCTGCCAAGGTCAAGAGGGTTGAGCATGCCGGAAGAGATCGCCTACGGCCACATCACCCTGAAAGTGCCCGATGTCGTCTGATCTCGGAGGCTAAGCAGGGTCGGGCCTGGATGGGAGACCGCCTGGGAATACCAGGTGCCGTTGGCTTCTTTTCTTTTTTGAGTTCTGGACTTGTCCTGTGTTTTCTCCTCGTTTCCCATCTTGCCGCTGCCAAGGTCAAGAGGGTTGAGCGTGCCGGAGGAGATTGCCTACGGCCAGATCACCCTGAAAGCACCCGATCTCGTCTGATCTCGGAGGCTAAGCAGGGTCAGGCCTGGTTAGTACCTGGATGAGAGACTGCCTAGGAATACCAGGTGCCGTAGGCTTCTTTTCTTTTTTCAGTTCTGGACTTGCCCTGTTTTTTCTCGTTTCCAATCTTGCCGCTGCCAAGTTCAAGAGGGTTGAGCATGCCGGAAGAGATCGCCTACGGCCACATCACCCTGAAAGCGCCCGATCTCATCCGATCTCGGAGGCTAAGCAGGGTCGGGCCTGGTTAGTACCTGGATGGGAGACCGCCTGGGAATACCAGGTGCCGTAGGCTTCTTTTCTTTTTTGAGTTCTGGACTTGCCCTGTTTTTTCTCGTTTCCCATCTTACCGCTACCAAGGTCAAGAGGGTTGAGCGTGCTGGAAGAGATCGCCTACGGCCACATCACCCTGAAAGCGCCCGATCTCAGTGGCTAAGCAGGGTCGGGCCTGGTTAGTACCTGGATGGGAGACCGCCTGGGAATACCAGGTGCCGTAGGCTTCTTTTCTTTTTTGAGTTCTGGACTTGTCCTGTGTTTTCTCCTCTTTTCCCATCTTGCCGCTGCCAAGGTCAAGAGGGTTGAGCGTGCCGGAGGAGATCACGTATGGCCACATCACCCTGAAAGCGCCCGATCTCGTCGGCTAAGCAGGGTCGGGCCTGGTTAGTACCTGGATGGGAGACCGCCTGGGAATACCAGGTGCCGTAGGCTTCTTTTCTTTTTTGAGTTCTGGACTTGCCCTGTTTTTTCTCCTCGTTTCCCATCTTGCCGCTGCCAAGGTCAAGGTGGTTGAGCGTGCCAGAAGAGATCGCCTACGGCCACATCACCCTGAAAGCGCCCGATCTCGTCGGTTAAGCAGGGTTGGGCCTTGTTAGTATCTGGATGGGAGACCGCCTGGGAATACCAGGTGCCGTAGGCTTCTTTTCTTTTTTGAGTTCTGGACTTGCCCTGTTTTTTCTCCTTGTTTCCCATCTTGCCGCTGCCAAGGTCAAGAGGGTTGAGCGTGCCGGAAGAGATCGCCTACGGCCACATCACCCTGAAAGCGCCCGATCTCGTCTGATCTCGGAGGCTAAGCAGGGTCGGGCCTGGTTAGTACCTGGATGGGAGACCGCCTGGGAATACCAGGTGCCGTAGGTTTCTTTTCTTTTTTGAGTTCTGGACTTGCCCTGTTTTTTCTCCTCGTTTCCCATCTTGCCGCTGCCAAGGTCAAGAGGGTTGAGCGTGCCAGAAGAGATCGCCTACGGCCACATCACCCTGAAAGCGCCCGATCTCGGAGGCTAAGCAGAGTCGGGCCTGGTTAGTACCTGGATGGGAGACCGCCTGGGAATACCAGGTGCCGTAGGCTTCTTTTCTTTTTTGATTTCTGGACTTGCCCTGTTTTTTCTCCTCGTTTCCCATCTTGCCGCTGCCAAGGTGAAGAGGGTTGAGCATGCCGGAAGAGATCGCCTACGGCCACATTACCCTGAAAGTGCCCGATCTCGTCTGATCTTGGAGGCTAAGCAGGGTCGGGCCTGGTTAGTACCTGGATGGGAGACCGCCTGGGAATACCAGGTGCCGTAGGCTTCTTTTCTTTTTTGAGTTCTGGACTTGCCCTGTTTTTTCTCCTCGTTTCCCATCTTGCCGCTGCCAAGGTCAAGAGGGTTGAGCGTGCCAGAAGAGATTGCCTACGGCCACATCACCCTGAAAGCGCCCGATCTCGGAGGCTAAGCAGAGTCGGGCCTGGTTAGTACCTGGATGGGAGACCGCCTGGGAATACCAGGTGCCGTAGGCTTCTTTTCTTTTTTGATTTCTGGACTTGCCCTGTTTTTTCTCCTCGTTTCCCATCTTGCCGCTGCCAAGGTCAAGAGGGTTGAGCGTGCCGGAAGAGATTGCCTACGGCCACATAACCCTGAAAGTGCCCGATCTCGTCTAAACTCGGAGGCTAAGCAGGGTCGGGCTTGGTTAATACCTGGATGGGAGACCGCCTGGGAATACCTTGTGCCGTAGGCTTCTTTTCTTTTTTGAGTTCTGGAATTGCCCTGTTTTTTCTCCTCGTTTCCCATCTTGCCGCTGCCAAGGTCAAGGGGTTGAGTGTGCCCGGAAGAGATCGCCTATGGCCACATCACACTGAAAGCGCCCGATACTCGGAGGCTAAGCAGGGTCGGGCCTGGTTAGTACCTGGATGGGAGACTGCCTGGGAATACCAGGTGCCGTAGGCTTCTTTTCTTTTTTGAGTTCTGGACTTGTCCTGTTTTTTTTCTCCTCGTTTCCCATCTTGCCGCTGCCAAGGTCAAGAGGGTTGAGCGTGCCGGAAGAGATCACCTACGGCCACATTACCCTGAAAGCGTCTGATCTCGGAGGCTAAGCAGGGTCGGGCCTGGTTAGTACCTGGATGGGAGACTGCCTGGGAATACCAGGTGCCGTTGGCTTCTTTTCTTTTTTGAGTTCTGGACTTGCCCTGTTTTTTCTCCTCGTTTCCCATCTTGCCGCTGCCAAGGTCAAGAGGGTTGAGCGTGCCGGAAGAGATCGCCTACGGCCACATCACCCTGAAAGCGCCCGATCCCGTCTGATCTCGGAGGCTAAGCAGGGTCGGGCCTGGTTAGTACCTGGATGGGAGACCGCCTGGGAATACCAGGTGCCGTAGGCTTCTTTTCTTTTTTGAGTTCTGGACTTGTCCTGTTTTTTCTCCTCGTTATCCATCTTGCCGCTGCCAAGGTCAAGAGGGTTGAGCGTGCCAGAAGAGATCACCTACGGCCACATCACCCTGAAATCGTCTGATCTCGGAGGCTAAGCAGGGTCGGGCCTGGTTAGTACCTGGATGGGAGACTGCCTGGGAATACCATGTGCCGTTGGCTTCTTTTCTTTTTTGAGTTCTGGACTTGCCCTGTTTTTTCTCCTCGTTTCCCATCTTGCCGCTGCCAAGGTCAAGAGGGTTGAGCGTGCCGGAAGAGATCGCCTACGGCCACATCACCCTGAAAGCGCCCGATCCCGTCTGATCTCGGAGGCTAAGCAGGGTCGGGCCTGGTTAGTACCTGGATGGGAGACCGCCTGGGAATACCAGGTGCCGTAGGCTTCTTTTCTTTTTTGAGTTCTGGACTTGTCCTGTTTTTTCTCCTCGTTTCCCATCTTGCCGCTGCCAAGGTCAAGAGGGTTGAGCGTGCCAGAAGAGATCACCTACGGCCACATCACCCTGAAAGCGCCTGATCTCAGTGGCTAAGCAGGGTCGGGCCTGGTTAGTACCTGGATGGGAGACCGCTTGGGAATACCAGGTGCCGTAGGCTTTTTTTCTTTTTTGAGTTCTGGGCTTGCCCTGTTTTTTCTCCTCGTTTCCCATCTTGCCGCTGCCAAAGTCAAGAGGGTTGAGCGTGCCGGAGAAGATCGCCTACGGCCACATCACCCTGAAAGCGCCCGATCTCGTCTGATCTCGGAGGCTAAGCAGGGTCGGGCCTGGTTAGTACCTGGATGGGAGACCGCCTGGGAATACCAGGTGCCGTAGGCTTCTTTTCTTTTTTGAGTTCTGGACTTGTCCTGTGTTTTCTCCTCGTTTCCCATCCTGCCGCTGCCAAGGTCAAGAGGGTTGAGTGTGCCGGAGGAGATCACGTACGGCCACATCACCCTGAAAGCGCCCGATCTCGTCTGATCTCGGAGGCTAAGCAGGGTCGGGCCTGGTTAGTACCTGGATGGGAGACTGCCTGGGAATACCAGGTGCCGTAGGCTTCTTTTCTTTTTTGAATTCTGGACTTGTCCTGTTTTTTTTCTCCTCGTTTCCCATCTTGCCGCTGCTAAGGTCAAGAGGGTTGAGCGTGCCGGAAGAGATCGCCTACGGCCACATCACCCTGAAAGCGCCCGATCTCGTCGGCTAAGCAGGGTTGGGCCTTGTTAGTATCTGGATGGGAGACCGCCTGGGAATACCAGGTGCCGTAGGCTTCTTTTCTTTTTTGAGTTCTGGACTTGCCCTGTTTTTTCTCGTTTCCCATCTTGCCGCTGCCAAGTTCAAGAGGGTTGAGCATGCCAGAAGAGATCGCCTACGGCCACATCACCCTGAAAGTGCCCGATCTCAGAGGCTAAGCAGGGTCGGGCCTGGTTAGTACCTAGATGGGAGACCGCCTGGGAATACCAGGTGCCGTAGGCTTCTTTTCTTTTTTGAGTTCTGGACTTGCCCTGTTTTTTCTCCTCGTTTCCCATCTTGCCGCTGCCAAGGTCAAGAGGGTTGAGCGTGCCGGAGGAGATCATGTACGGCCACATCACCCTGAAAGCGCCCGATCTCGTCTGATCTCGGAGGCTAAGCAGGGTCGGGCCTGGTTAGTACCTGGATGGGAGACCGCCTGGGAATACCAGGTGCCGTAGGCTTCTTTTCTTTTTTGAGTTCTGGATTTGCCCTGTTTTTTCTCCTCGTTTCCCATCTTGCCGCTGCCAAGGTCAAGAGGGTTGAGCATGCCAGAAGAGATCGCCTACCGCCACATCACCCTGAAAGCGCCCGATCTCATCCGATCTCGGAGGCTAAGCAGGGTCGGGCCTGGTTAGTACCTGGATGGGAGACCGCCTGGGAATACCAGGTGCCGTAGGCTTCTTTTCTTTTTTGAGTTCTGGACTTGCCCTGTTTTTTCTCGTTTCCCATCTTACCGCTACCAAGGTCAAGAGGGTTGAGCGTGCTGGAAGAGATCGCCTACGGCCACATCACCCTGAAAGAGCCCGATCTCAGTGGCTAAGCAGGGTCGGGCCTGGTTAGTACCTGGATGGGAGACCGCCTGGGAATACCAGGTGCCGTAGGCTTCTTTTCTTTTTTGAGTTCTGGACTTGTCCTGTGTTTTCTCCTCTTTTCCCATCTTGCCGCTGCCAAGGTCAAGAGGGTTGAGCGTGCCGGAGGAGATCACGTATGGCCACATCACCCTGAAAGCGCCCGATCGCGTCTGATCTCGGAGGCTAAGCAGGGTCGGGCCTGGTTAGTACCTGGATGGGAGACCGCCTGGGAATACCAGATGCCGTAGGCTTCTTTTCTTTTTTGAGTTCTGGACTTGCCCTGTTTTTTCTCCTCGTTTCCCATCTTGCCGCTGCCAAGGTCAAGAGGGTTGAGCATGCCGGAAGAGATCGCCTACGGCCACATCACCCTGAAAGTGCCCGATCTCGTCTGATCTCGGAGGCTAAGCAGGGTCGGGCCTGGATGGGAGACCGCCTGGGAATACCAGGTGCCGTTGGCTTCTTTTCTTTTTTGAGTTCTGGACTTGTCCTGTGTTTTCTCCTCGTTTCCCATCTTGCCGCTGCCAAGGTCAAGAGGGTTGAGCGTGCCTGAGGAGATTGCCTACGGCCAGATCACCCTGAAAGCACCCGATCTCGTCTGATCTCGGAGGCTAAGCAGGGTCAGGCCTGGTTAGTACCTGGATGGGAGACTGCCTAGGAATACCAGGTGCCGTAGGCTTCTTTTCTTTTTTCAGTTCTGGACTTGCCCTGTTTTTTCTCGTTTCCCATCTTGCCGCTGCCAAGTTCAAGAGGGTTGAGCATGCCGGAAGAGATCGCCTACGGCCACATCACCCTGAAAGCGCCCGATCTCGTCTGATCTCGGAGGCTAAGCAGGGTCGGGCCTGGTTAGTACCTGGATGAGAGAACGCCTGGGAATACCAGGTGCCGTAGGCTTCTTTTCTTTTTTGAGTTCTGGGCTTGCCCTGTTTTTTCTCCTCGTTTCCCATCTTGCCGCTGCCAAGGTCAAGAGGGTTGAGCGTGCCGGAGAAGATCGCCTACGGCCACATCACCCTGAAAGCGCCCGATCTCGTCTGATCTCGGAGGCTAAGCAGGGTCGGGCCTGGTTAGTACCTGGATGGGAGACCGCCTGGGAATACCAGGTGCCGTAGGCTTCTTTTCTTTTTTGAGTTCTGGGCTTGCCCTGTTTTTTCTCCTCGTTTCCCATCTTGCCGCTGCCAAGGTCAAGAGGGTTGAGCGTGCCGGAGAAGATCGCCTACGGCCACATCACCCTGAAAGCGCCCGATCTCGTCTGATCTCGGAGGCTAAGCAGGGTCGGGCCTGGTTAGTACCTGGATGGGAGACCGCCTGGGAATACCAGGTGCCGTAGGCTTCTTTTCTTTTTTGAGTTCTGGACTTGCCCTGTTTTTTCTCCTCGTTTCCCATCTTGCCGCTGCCAAGGTCAAGAGGGTTGAGCGTGCCGGAAGAGATCGCCTACGGCCACATCACCCTGAAAGCGCCCGATCTCGTCGGTTAAGCAGGGTTGGGCCTTGTTAGTATCTGGATGGGAGACCGCCTGGGAATACCAGGTGCCGTAGGCTTCTTTTCTTTTTTGAGTTCTGGACTTGCCCTGTTTTTTCTCCTTGTTTCCCATCTTGCCGCTGCCAAGGTCAAGAGGGTTGAGCGTGCCGGAAGAGATCGCCTACGGCCACATCACCCTGAAAGCGCCCGATCTCGTCTGATCTCGGAGGCTAAGCAGAGTCGGGCCTGGTTAGTACCTGGATGGGAGACCGCCTGGGAATACCAGGTGCCGTAGGCTTCTTTTCTTTTTTGATTTCTGGACTTGCCCTGTTTTTTCTCCTCGTTTCCCATCTTGCCGCTGCCAAGGTGAAGAGGGTTGAGCATGCCGGAAGAGATCGCCTACGGCCACATTACCCTGAAAGTGCCCGATCTCGTCTGATCTTGGAGGCTAAGCAGGGTCGGGCCTGGTTAGTACCTGGATGGGAGACCGCCTGGGAATACCAGGTGCCGTAGGCTTCTTTTCTTTTTTGAGTTCTGGAATTGCCCTGTTTTTTCTCCTCGTTTCCCATCTTGCCGCTGCCAAGGTCAAGAGGGTTGAGTGTGCCCGGAAGAGATCGCCTATGGCCACATCACCCTGAAAGCGCCCGATCTCGTCTGATCTCGGAGGCTAAGCAGGGTCGGGCCTGGTTAGTACCTGGATGGGAGACTGCCTGGGAATACCAGGTGCCGTAGGCTTCTTTTCTTTTTTGAGTTCTGGACTTGTCCTGTTTTTTTTCTCCTCGTTTCCCATCTTGCCGCTGCCAAGGTCAAGAGGGTTGAGCGTGCCGGAAGAGATCACCTACGGCCACATTACCCTGAAAGCGTCTGATCTCGGAGGCTAAGCAGGGTCGGGCCTGGTTAGTACCTGGATGGGAGACTGCCTGGGAATACCAGGTGCCGTTGGCTTCTTTTCTTTTTTGAGTTCTGGACTTGCCCTGTTTTTTCTCCTCGTTTCCCATCTTGCCGCTGCCAAGGTCAAGAGGGTTGAGCGTGCCGGAAGAGATCGCCTACGGCCACATCACCCTGAAAGCGCCCGATCCCGTCTGATCTCGGAGGCTAAGCAGGGTCGGGCCTGGTTAGTACCTGGATGGGAGACCGCCTGGGAATACCAGGTGCCGTAGGCTTCTTTTCTTTTTTGAGTTCTGGATTTGCCCTGTTTTTTCTCCTCATTTCCCATCTTACCGCTGCCAAGGTCAAGAGGGTTGAGCGTGCCAGAAGAGATCGCCTACCGCCACATCATCCTGAAAGCGCCCGATCTCATCCGATCTCGGAGGCTAAGCAGCGTCGGGCCTGGTTAGTACCTGGATGGGAGACCGCCTGGAAATACCAGGTGCCGTAGGCTTCTTTTCTTTTTTGAGTTCTGGACTTGCCCTGTTTTTTCTCGTTTCCCATCTTGCCGCTACCAAGGTCAAGAGGGTTGAGCGTGCTGGAAGAGATCGCCTACGGCCACATCACCCTGAAAGCGCCCGATCTCGTCAGCTAAGCAGGGTTGGGCCTTGTTAGTATCTGGATGGGAGAACGCCTGGGAATACCAGGTGCCGTAGGCTTCTTTTCTTTTTTGAGTTCTGGACTTGCCCTGTTTTTTCTCCTCGTTTCTCCATCTTGCCGCTGCCAAGGTCAAGAGTGTTGAGCGTGCCAGAAGAGATCGCCTACGGCCACATCACCCTGAAAGTGCCCAATCTCGTCTGATCTCGGAGGCTAAGCAGGGTCGGGCCTGGTTAGTACCTGGATGGGAGACCGCCTGGGAATACCAGGTGCCGTAGGCTTCTTTTCTTTTTTGAGTTCTGGACTTGCCCTGTTTTTTCGCCTCGTTTCCCATCTTGCCGCTGCCAAGGTCAAGAGGGTTGAGCGTGCCAGAAGAGATTGCCTACGGCCACATCACCCTGAAAGCGCCCGATCTCATCCGATCTCGGAGGCTAAGCAGGGTCGGGCCTGGTTAGTACCTGGATGGGAGACCGCCTGGGAATACCAGGTGCCGTAGGCTTCTTTTCTTTTTTCAGTTCTGGACTTGCCCTGTTTTTTCTCCTCGTTTCCCATCTTGCCGCTGCCAAGGTCAAGAGGGTTGAGCGTGCCGGAAGAGATCGCCTACGGCCACATCACCCTGAAAGCGCCCGATCTCAGAGGCTAAGCAGGGTCGGGCCTGGTTAGTACCTGGATGGGAGACCGCCTGGGAATACCAGGTGCCGTAGGCTTCTTTTCTTTTTTGAGTTCTGGACTTGCCCTGTTTTTTCTCCTCGTTTCCCATCTTGCCGCTGCCAAGGTCAAGAGGGTTGAGCGTGCCAGAAGAGATTGCCTACGGCCACATCACCCTGAAAGCGCCCGATCTCATCCGATCTCGGAGGCTAAGCAGGGTTGGGCCTTGTTAGTATCTGGATGGGAGACCGCCTGGGAATACCAGGTGCCGTAGGCTTCTTTTCTTTTTTGAGTTCTGGACTTGCCCTGTTTTTTCTCCTTGTTTCCCATCTTGCCGCTGCCAAGGTCAAGAGGGTTGAGCGTGCCGGAAGAGATCGCCTACGGCCACATCACCCTGAAAGCGCCCGATCTCGTCTGATCTCGGAGGCTAAGCAGGGTCGGGCCTGGTTAGTACCTGGATGGGAGACCGCCTGGGAATACCAGGTGCCGTAGGCTTCTTTTCTTTTTTGAGTTCTGGACTTGCCCTGTTTTTTCTCCTCGTTTCCCATCTTGCCGCTGCCAAGGTCAAGAGGGTTGAGCGTGCCAGAAGAGATCGCCTACGGCCACATCACCCTGAAAGCGCCCGATCTCGGAGGCTAAGCAGAGTCGGGCCTGGTTAGTACCTGGATGGGAGACCGCCTGGGAATACCAGGTGCCGTAGGCTTCTTTTCTTTTTTGATTTCTGGACTTGTCCTGTTTTTTTTCTCCTCGTTTCCCATCTTGCCGCTGCCAAGGTCAAGAGGGTTGAGCGTGCCGGAAGAGATCACCTACGGCCACATTACCCTGAAAGCGTCTGATCTCGGAGGCTAAGCAGGGTCGGGCCTGGTTAGTACCTGGATGGGAGACTGCCTGGGAATACCAGGTGCCGTTGGCTTCTTTTCTTTTTTGAGTTCTGGACTTGCCCTGTTTTTTCTCCTCGTTTCCCATCTTGCCGCTGCCAAGGTCAAGAGGGTTGAGCGTGCCGGAAGAGATCGCCTACGGCCACATCACCCTGAAAGCGCCCGATCCCGTCTGATCTCGGAGGCTAAGCAGGGTCGGGCCTGGTTAGTACCTGGATGGGAGACCGCCTGGGAATACCAGGTGCCGTAGGCTTCTTTTCTTTTTTGAGTTCTGGATTTGCCCTGTTTTTTCTCCTCATTTCCCATCTTACCGCTGCCAAGGTCAAGAGGGTTGAGCGTGCCAGAAGAGATCGCCTACCGCCACATCATCCTGAAAGCGCCCGATCTCATCCGATCTCGGAGGCTAAGCAGGGTCGGGCCTGGTTAGTACCTGGATGGGAGACCGCCTGGAAATAACAGGTGCCGTAGGCTTCTTTTCTTTTTTGAGTTCTGGACTTGCCCTGTTTTTTCTCGTTTCCCATCTTGCCGCTACCAAGGTCAAGAGGGTTGAGCGTGCTGGAAGAGATCGCCTACGGCCACATCACCCTGAAAGCGCCCGATCTCAGTGGCTAAGCAGGGTCGGGCCTGGTTAGTACCTGGATGGGAGACCGCCTGGGAATACCAGGTGCCGTAGGCTTCTTTTCTTTTTTGAGTTCTGGGCTTGCCCTGTTTTTTCTCCTCGTTTCCCATCTTGCCGCTGCCAAGGTCGAAAGGGTTGAGCGTGCCGGAAGAGATCGCCTACAGCCACATCACACTGAAAGCGCCCGATCTCGTCTGATCTCGGAGGCTAAGCAGGGTCGGGCCTGGTTAGTACCTGGATGGTAGACCGCCTGGGAATACCAGGTGCCGTAGGCTTCTTTTCTTTTCTGAGTTCTGGACTTGCCCTGTTTTTTCTCCTCGTTTCCCATCTTGCCGCTGCCAAGGTCGAAAGCGTTGAGCGTGCCGGAAGAAATCGCCTACGGCCACATCACCCTGAAAGCGTCTGATCTCGGAGGCTAAGCAGGGTCGGGCCTGGTTAGTACCTGGATGGGAGACCGCCTGGGAATACCAGGTGCCGTAGGCTTCTTTTCTTTTTTGAGTTCTGGACTTGCCCTGTTTTTTCTCCTCGTTTCCCCATCTTGCCGCTGCCAAGGTCAAGAGGGTTGAGCGTGCTGGAAGAGATCGCCTACGGCCACATCACCCTGAAAGCGCCCGATCTCGTCAGCTAAGCAGGATTGGGCCTTGTTAGTATCTGGATGGGAGAACGCCTGGGAATACCAGGTGCCGTAGGCTTCTTTTCTTTTTTGAGTTCTGGACTTGCCCTGTTTTTTCTCCTCGTTTCTCCATCTTGCCGCTGCCAAGGTCAAGAGTGTTGAGCGTGCCAGAAGAGATCGCCTACGGCCACATCACCCTGAAAGTGCCCAATCTCGTCTGATCTCGGAGGCTAAGCAGGGTCGGGCCTGGTTAGTACCTGGATGGGAGACCGCCTGGGAATACCAGGTGCCGTAGGCTTCTTTTCTTTTTTGAGTTCTGGACTTGCCCTGTTTTTTCTCCTCGTTTCCCATCTTGCCGCTGCCAAGGTCAAGAGGGTTGAGCATGCCGGAAGAGATCACGTATGGCCACATCACCCTGAAAGCGCCCGATCTCGTCTGATCTCGGAGGCTAAGCAGTGTCGGGCCTGGTTAGTACCTGGATGGGAGACCGCCTGGGAATACCAGGTGCCGTAGGCTTCTTTTATTTTTTGATTTCTGGACTTGCCCTGTTTTTTCTCCTCGTTTCCCATCTTGCCGCTGCCAAGGTCAAGAGGGTTAAGCGCGCCAGAAGAGATCGCCTACGGCCACATCACCCTGAAAGCGCCCGATCTCGGAGGCTAAGCAGAGTCGGGCCTGGTTAGTACCTGGATGGGAGACCGCCTGGGAATACCAGATGCCGTAGGCTTCTTTTCTTTTTTGAGTTCTGGACTTGCCCTGTTTTTTCTCCTCGTTTCCCATCTTGCCGCTGCCAAGGTCAAGAGGGTTGAGCATGTCGGAAGAGATCGCCTACGGCCACATCACCCTGAAAGTGCCCGATCTCGTCTGATCTCGGAGGCTAAGCAGGGTCGGGCCTGGATGGGAGACCGCCTGGGAATACCAGGTGCCGTTGGCTTCTTTTCTTTTTTGAGTTCTGGACTTGTCCTGTGTTTTCTCCTCGTTTCCCATCTTGCCGCTGCCAAGGTCAAGAGGGTTGAGCGTGCCAGAGGAGATTGCCTACGGCCAGATCACCCTGAAAGCACCCGATCTCGTCTGATCTCGGAGGCTAAGCAGGGTCAGGCCTGGTTAGTACCTGGATGGGAGACTGCCTAGGAATACCAGGTGCCGTAGGCTTCTTTTCTTTTTTCAGTTCTGGACTTGCCCTGTTTTTTCTCGTTTCCCATCTTGCCGCTGCCAAGTTCAAGAGGGTTGAGCATGCCGGAAGAGATCGCCTACGGCCACATCACCCTGAAAGCGCCCGATCTCGTCTGATCTCGGAGGCTAAGCAGGGTCGGGCCTGGTTAGTACCTGGATGAGAGAACGCCTGGGAATACCAGGTGCCGTAGGCTTCTTTTCTTTTTTGAGTTCTGGATTTGCCCTGTTTTTTCTCCTCGTTTCCCATCTTGCCGCTGCCAAGGTCAAGAGGGTTGAGCATGCCAGAAGAGATCGCCTACCGCCACATCACCCTGAAAGCGCCCAATCTCATCCGATCTCGGAGGCTAAGCAGGGTCGGGCCTGGTTAGTACCTGGATGGGAGACCGCCTGGGAATACCAGGTGCCGTAGGCTTCTTTTCTTTTTTGAGTTCTGGACTTGCCCTGTTTTTTCTCGTTTCCCATCTTACCGCTACCAAGGTCAAGAGGGTTGAGCGTGCTGGAAGAGATCGCCTACGGCCACATCACCCTGAAAGCGCCCGATCTCTTCTGATCTCGGAGGCTAAGCAGGGTCGGGCCTGGTTAGTACCTGGATGGGAGACCGCCTGGGAATACCAGGTGCCGTAGGCTTCTTTTCTTTTTTGAGTTCTGGACTTGTCCTGTGTTTTCTCCTCTTTTCCCATCTTGCCGCTGCCAAGGTCAAGAGGGTTGAGCGTGCCGGAGGAGATCACGTATGGCCACATCACCCTGAAAGCGCCCGATCTCGTCTGATCTCGGAGGCTAAGCAGGGTCGGGCCTGGTTAGTACCTGGATGGGAGACCGCCTGGGAATACCAGGTGCCGTAGGCTTCTTTTCTTTTTTGAGTTCTGGACTTGCCCTGTTTTTTCTCCTCGTTTCCCATCTTGCCGCTGCCAAGGTCAAGGTGGTTGAGCGTGCCAGAAGAGATCGCCTACGGCCACATCACCCTGAAAGCGCCCGATCTCGTCGGCTAAGCAGGGTTGGGCCTTGTTAGTATCTGGATGGGAGACCGCCTGGGAATACCAGGTGCCGTAGGCTTCTTTTCTTTTTTGAGTTCTGGACTTGCCCTGTTTTTTCTCCTTGTTTCCCATCTTGCCGCTGCCAAGGTCAAGAGGGTTGAGCGTGCCGGAAGAGATCGCCTACGGCCACATCACCCTGAAAGCGCCCGATCTCGTCTGATCTCGGAGGCTAAGCAGGGTCGGGCCTGGTTAGTACCTGGATGGGAGACCGCCTGGGAATACCAGGTGCCGTAGGCTTCTTTTCTTTTTTGAGTTCTGGACTTGCCCTGTTTTTTCTCCTCGTTTCCCATCTTGCCGCTGCCAAGGTCAAGAGGGTTGAGCGTGCCAGAAGAGATCGCCTACGGCCACATCACCCTGAAAGCGCCCGATCTCGGAGGCTAAGCAGAGTCGGGCCTGGTTAGTACCTGGATGGGAGACCGCCTGGGAATACCAGGTGCCGTAGGCTTCTTTTCTTTTTTGAGTTCTGGACTTGCCCTGTTTTTTCTCCTCGTTTCCCATCTTGCCGCTGCCAAGGTCAAGAGGGTTGAGCGCGCCGGAGAAGATCGCCTACGGCCACATCACCCTGAAAGCGCCCGATCTCGTCTGATCTCGGAGGCTAAGCAGGGTCGGGCCTGGTTAGTACCTGGATGGGAGACCGCCTGGGAATACAGGTGCCGTAGGCTTCTTTTCTTTTTTGAGTTCTGGACTTGCCCTGTTTTTTCTCCTCGTTTCCCATCTTGCCGCTGCCAAGGTCAAGAGGGTTGAGCGTGCCGGAAGAGATCGCCTACGGCCACATCACCCTGAAAGCGTCTGATCTCGGAGGCTAAGCAGGGTCGGGCCTGGTTAGTACCTGGATGGGAGACCGCCTGGGAATACCAGGTGCCGTAGGCTTCTTTTCTTTTTTGAGTTCTGGACTTGCCCTGTTTTTTCTCCTCGTTTCCCCATCTTGCCGCTGCCAAGGTCAAGAGGGTTGAGCGTTGTCACGGACCTGGCCGGAGCAGAGGCTGTTGGAGAGGACTGTGTGCGGGCCTGTTGCCCACCGATTATGGGCCCTAGCATTTGAGGTGAATGAGAAATCCAGTCTGAACTGTATTAATCGGACTCAGTCATGTATATATTGTATGGGGACTCCTTGCTGTGGATCTGTGTCCCTGAAGAGGGAGGGGGGGTTCCTCCAGCAGCCCCCTGCTGATAAGACTGATTCATTCTGTTGGGACACATCATGTGAGGAGATGCTGGTGTCAACTTGTGTTTATGTTAATTGAATGAGCTAATGACATTGTCCTCTATACAATGTAGGAGACGGGACGACTCCTATTGGAGCTCATGTTAATTAGGTTAGCTTTGAGTCATCCTGGTGTATAAATGTGTGTGAGATCTCAAATAAAAGTTAGTTCTGATGTACTCCAAGACTGGTGTTGTCTAGTTCTTGGGGTTCCTATAGCCAGATCCATTGGACTCGTGTTCCAGAACTTAGGAAGCGGTATATGACGGAAGCACTCAAGCGGAGTGTGGGACGTTCCGTGACAAGCGTGCCGGAAGAGATCGCCTACGGCCACATCACCCTGAAAGCGCCCGATCTCGTCGGCTAAGCAGGGTTGGGCCTTGATAGTTTCTGGATGGGAGACCGCCTGGGAATACCAGCTGCCGTAGGCTTCTTTTCTTTTTTGAGTTCTGGATTTGCCCTGTTTTTTCTCCTCGTTTCCCATCTTGCCGCTGCCAAGGTCAAGAGGGTTGAGCATGCCAGAAGAGATCGCCTACCGCCACATCACCCTGAAAGCGCCCGATCTCATCCGATCTCGGAGGCTAAGCAGGGTCGGGCCTGGTTAGTACCTGGATGGGAGACCGCCTGGGAATACCAGGTGCCGTAGGCTTCTTTTCTTTTTTGAGTTCTGGACTTGCCCTGTTTTTTCTCGTTTCCCATCTTACCGCTACCAAGGTCAAGAGGGTTGAGCGTGCTGGAAGAGATTGCCTACGGCCACATCACCCTGAAAGCGCCCGATCTCAGTGGCTAAGCAGGGTCGGGCCTGGTTAGTACCTGGATGGGAGACCGCCTGGGAATACCAGGTGCCGTAGGCTTCTTTTCTTTTTTGATTTCTGGACTTGCCCTGTTTTTTCTCCTCGTTTCCCATCTTGCCGCTGCCAAGGTGAAGAGGGTTGAGCATGCCGGAAGAGATCGCCTACGGCCACATCACCCTGAAAGTGCCCGATCTCGTCTGATCTCGGAGGCCAAGCAGGGTCGGGCCTGGTTAGTACCTGGATGGGAGACCGCCTGGGACTACCAGGTGCCGTAGGCTTCTTTTCTTTTTTGAGTTCTGGACTTGTCCTGTTTTTTCTCCTCGTTTCCCATCTTGCCGCTGCCAAGGTCAAGAGGGTTGAGCGTGCCAGAAGAGATCACCTACGGCCACATCACCCTGAAAGCGTCTGATCTCGGAGGCTAAGCAGGGTCGGGCCTGGTTAGTACCTGGATGGGAGACTGCCTGGGAATACCAGGTGCCGTTGGCTTCTTTTCTTTTTTGAGTTCTGGACTTGCCCTGTTTTTTCTCCTCGTTTCCCATCTTGCCGCTGCCAAGGTCAAGAGGGTTGAGCGTGCCGGAGAAGATCGCCTACGGCCACATCACCCTGAAAGCGCCCGATCTCGTCTGATCTCGGAGGCTAAGCAGGGTCGGGCCTGGTTAGTACCTGGATGGGAGACCGCCTGGGAATACCAGGTGCCGTAGGCTTCTTTTCTTTTTTGAGTTCTGGACTTGCCCTGTTTTTTCTCATTTCCCATCTTGCCGCTACCAAGGTCAAGAGGGTTGAGCGTGCTGGAAGAGATCGCCTACGGCCACATCACCCTGAAAGCGCCCGATCTCAGTGGCTAAGCAGGGTCGGGCCTGGTTAGTACCTGGATGGGAAACCGCCTGGGAATACCAGGTGCCGTAGGCTTCTTTTCTTTTTTGAGTTCTGGACTTGCCCTGTTTTTTCTCCTCGTTTCCCCATCTTGCCGCTGCTAAGGTCAAGAGGGTTGAGCGTGCCAGAAGAGATCGCCTACAGCCACATCACCCTGAAAGCGCCCGATCTCGTCAGCTAAGCAGGGTTGGGCCTTGTTAGTACCTGGATGGGAGACCGCCTGGGAATACCAGGTGCCATAGGCTTCTTTTCTTTTTTGAGTTCTGGACTTGCCCTGTTTTTTCTCCTCGTTTCCCCATCTTGCCGCTGCCAAGGTCAAGAGTGTTGAGCGTGCCAGAAGAGATTGCCTACGGCCACATCACCCTGAAAGTACCCGATCTCGTCTGATCTCGGAGGCTAAGCAGGGTCGGGCCTGGTTAGTACCTGGATGGGAGACCGCCTGGGAATACCAGGTGCCGTAGGCTTCTTTTCTTTTTTGAGTTCTGGACTTGCCCTGTTTTTTCTCCTCGTTTCCAATCTTGCCGCTGCCAAGGTCAAGAGGGTTGAGCGTGCCGGAAGAGATCGCCTACGGCCACATCACCCTGAAAGCGCCCGATCTCGTCTAAACTCGGAGGCTAAGCAGGGTCGGGCCTGGTTAGTACCTGGATGGGAGACCGCCTGGGAATACCAGGTGCCGTAGGCTTCTTTTCTTTTTTGAGTTCTGGACTTGCCCTGTTTTTTCTCCTCGTTTCCCATCTTGCCGCTGCCAAGGTCGAAAGGGTTGAGCGTGCCGGAAGAGATCGCCTACGGCCACATCACCCTGAAAGCGTCCGATCTCAGAGGCTAAGCAGCGTCGGGCCTGGTTAGTACCTGGATGGGAGACTGCCTGGGAATACCAGGTGCCGTAGGCTTCTTTTCTTTTTTGAGTTCTGGACTTGTCCTGTTTTTTTTTCTCCTCGTTTCCCATCTTGCCGCTGCCAAGGTCAAGAGGGTTGAGCGTGCCAGAAGAGATCACCTACGGCCACATCACCCTGAAAGCGTCTGATCTCGGAGGCTAAGCAGGGTCGGGCCTGGTTAGTACCTGGATGGGAGACTGCCTGGGAATACCAGGTGCCGTTGGCTTCTTTTCTTTTTTGAGTTCTGGACTTGCCCTGTTTTTTCTCCTCGTTTCCCATCTTGCCGCTGCCAAGGTCAAGAGGGTTGAGCGTGCCAGAAGAGATCGCCTACGGCCACATCACCCTGAAAGCGTCTGATCTCGGAGGCTTAGCAGGGTCGGGCCTGGTTAGTACCTGGATGGGAGACCGCCTGGGAATACCAGGTGCCGTAGGCTTCTTTTCTTTTTTGAGTTCTGGATTTGGCCTGTTTTTTCTCCTCGTTTCCCATCTTGCCGCTGCCAAGGTCAAGAGGGTTGAGCGTGCCAGAAGAGATTGCCTACCGCCACATCACCCTGAAAGCGCCCGATCTCATCCGATCTCGGAGGCTAAGCAGGGTCGGGCCTGGTTAGTACCTGGATGGGAGACCGCCTGGGAATACCAGGTGCCGTAGGCTTCTTTTCTTTTTTGAGTTCTGGACTTGCCCTGTTTTTTCTCGTTTCCCATCTTGCCGCTACCAAGGTCAAGAGGGTTAAATGTGCTGGAAGAGATCGCCTACGGCCACATCACCCTGAAAGCGCCCGATCTCAGTGGCTAAGCAGGGTCGGGCCTGGTTAGTACCTGGATGGGAGACCGCCTGGGAATACCAGGTGCCGTAGGCTTCTTTTCTTTTTTGAGTTCTGGGCTTGCCCTGTTTTTTCTCCTCGTTTCCCATCTTGCCGCTGCCAAGGTCAAGAGGGTTGAGCGTGCCAGAGAAGATCGCCTACGGCCACATCACCCTGAAAGCGCCCGATCTCGTCTGAAATCGGAGGCTAAGCAGGGTCGGGCCTGGTTAGTACCTGGATGGGAGACCGCCTGGGAATACCAGGTGCCGTAGGCTTCTTTTCTTTTTTGAGTTCTGGACTTGCCCTGTTTTTTCTCCTCGTTTCCCCATCTTGCCGCTGCCAAGGTCAAGAGGGTTGAGCGTGCTGGAAGAGATCGCCTACGGCCACATCACCCTGAAAGCGCCCGATCTCGTCGGCTAAGCAGGGTTGGGCCTTGTTAGTATCTGGATGGGAGACCGCCTGGGAATACCAGGTGCCGTAGGCTTCTTTTCTTTTTTGAGTTCTGGACTTGCCCTGTTTTTTCTCCTCGTTTCCCCATCTTGCCGCTGCCAAGGTCAAGAGTGTTGAGCGTGCCAGAAGAGATCGCCTACGGCCACATCACCCTGAAAGTGCCCGATCTCGTCTGATCTCGGAGGCTAAGCAGGGTCGGGCCTGGTTAGTACCTGGATGGGAGACCGCCTGGGAATACCAGGTGCCGTAGGCTTCTTTTCTTTTTTGAGTTCTGGACTTGCCCTGTTTTTTCTCCTCGTTTCCCATCTTGCCGCTGCCAAGGTCAAGAGGGTTGAGCGTGCCGGAAGAGATCGCCTACGGCCACATCACCCTGAAAGCGTCTGATCTCGGAGGCCAAGCAGGGTCGGGCCTGGTTAGTACCTGGATGGGAGACCGCCTGGGAATACCAGGTGCCGTAGGCTTCTTTTCTTTTTTGAGTTCTGGACTTGCCCTTTTTCTCCTCGTTTCCCCATCTTGCCGCTGCCAAGGTCAAGAGGGTTGAGCGTGCTGGAAGAGATCGCCTACGGCCACATCACCCTGAAAGCGCCCGATCTCGGAGGCTAAGCAGAGTCGGGCCTGGTTAGTACCTGGATAGGAGACCGCCTGGGAATACCAGGTGCCGTAGGCTTCTTTTCTTTTTTGATTTCTGGACTTGCCCTGTTTTTTCTCCTCGTTTCCCATCTTGCCGCTGCCAAGGTGAAGAGGGTTGAGCAAGCCGGAAGAAATCGCCTACGGCCACATCACCCTGAAAGTGCCCGATCTCGTCTGATCTCGGAGGCTAAGCAGGGTCGGGCCTGGTTAGTACCTGGATGGGAGACCGCCTGGGAATACCAGGTGCCGTAGGCTTCTTTTCTTTTTTGAGTTCTGGGCTTGCCCTGTTTTTTCTCCTCGTTTCCCATCTTGCCGCTGCCAAGGTCAAGAGGGTTGAGCGTGCCAGAAGAGATCACCTACGGCCACATCACCCTGAAAGAGCCTGATCTCGGAGGCTAAGCAGGGTCGGGCCTGGTTAGTACCTGGATGGGAGACTGCCTGGGAATACCAGGTGCCGTTGGCTTCTTTTCTTTTTTGAGTTCTGGACTTGCCCTGTTTTTTCTCCTCGTTTCCCATCTTGCCACTGCCAAGGTCAAGAGGGTTGAGTGTTCCGGAGAAGATCGCCTACGGCCACATCACCCTGAAAGCGCCCGATCTCGTCTGATCTCGGAGGCTAAGCAGGGTCGAGCCTGGTTAGTACCTGGATGGGAGACCGCCTGGGAATACCACGTGCCGTAGGCTTCTTTTCTTTTTTGAGTTTTGGACTTGCCCTGTTTTTTCTCCTCGTTTCCCATCTTGCCGCTGCCAAGGTCAAGAGGGTTGAGCGTGCCAGAAGAGATCGCCTACGGCCACATAACCCTGAAAGCGCCCGATCTCGTCTGATCTCGGAGGCTAAGCAGGGTCGGGCCTGGTTAGTACCTGGATGGGACACCGCCTGGGAATACCAAGTGCCGTAGGCTTCTTTTCTTTTTTGAGTTCTGGACTTGCCCTGTTTTTTCTCCTCGTTTCCCATCTTGCCGCTGCCAAGGTCAAGAGGGTTGAGCGTGCCGGAAGAGATCACCTACGGCCACATCACCCTGAAAGCGTCTGATCTCGGAGGCTAAGAAGGGTCGGGCCTGGTTAGTACCTGGATGGGAGACCGCCTGGGAATACCAGGTGCCGTGGGCTTCTTTTCTTTTTTGAGTTCTGGACTTGCCCTGTTTTTTCTCCTCGTTTCCCCATCTTGCCGCTGCCAAGGTCAAGAGGGTTGAGCGTGCCGGATGAGATTGCCTACGGCCACATCACCCTGAAAGCGCCCAATCCCGTCGGCTAAGCAGGGTTGGACCTTGTTAGTATCTGGATGGGAGACCGCCTGGGAATACCAGGTGCCGTAGGCTTCTTTTCTTTTTTGAGTTCTGGACTTGCCCTGTTTTTTCTCTTCGTTTCCCCATCTTGCCGCTGCCAAGGTCAAGAGTGTTGAGCGTGCCAGAAGAGATCGCCTACGGCCACGTCACCCTAAAAGTGCCAGATCTCGTCTGATCTCGGAGGCTAAGCAGGGTCGGGCCTGGTTAGTACCTGTATGGGAGACCGCCTGGGAATACCAGGTGCCGTAGGCTTCTTTTCTTTTTTGAGTTCTGGATTTGCCCTGTTTTTTCTCCTCGTTTCCCATCTTGCCGCTGCCAAGGTCAAGAGGGTTGAGCATGCCAGAAGAGATCGCCTACCGCCACATCACCCTGAAAGCGCCCGATCTCATCCGATCTCGGAGGCTAAGCAGGGTCGGGCCTGGTTAGTACCTGGATGGGAGACCGCCTGGGAATACCAGGTGCCGTAGGCTTCTTTTCTTTTTTGAGTTCTGGACTTGCCCTGTTTTTTCTCATTTCCCATCTTACCGCTACCAAGGTCAAGAGGGTTGAGCGTGCCAGAAGAGATCGCCTACGGCCACATCACCCTGAAAGCGCCCGATCACAGAGGCTAAGCAGAGTCGGGCCTGGTTAGTACCTGGATGGGAGACCGCCTGGGAATACCAGGTGCCGTAGGCTTCTTTTCTTTTTTGAGTTCTGGACTTGCCCTGTTTTTTCTCCTCGTTTCCCCATCTTGCCGCTGCCAAGGTCAAGAGGGTTGAGCGTGCCGGAAGAGATCGCTCACGGCCACATCACCCTGAAAGCGCCCGATCTCGTCGGCTAAGCAGGGTTGGGCCTTGTTAGTATCTGGATGGGAGACCGCCTGGGAATACCAGGTGCCGTAGGCTTCTTTTCTTTTTTGAGTTCTGGACTTGCCCTGTTTTTTCTCCTCGTTTCCCTTTCTTGCCGCTGCCAAGGTAAAGAGTGTTGAGCGTGCCGGAAGAGATTGCCTACGGCCACATCACCCTGAAAGCGCCCGATCTCGTCTGATCTCGGAGACTAAGCAGGGTCGGGCCTGGTTAGTACCTGGATGGGAGACCGCCTGGGAATACCACGTGCCGTAGGCTTCTTTTCTTTTTTGAGTTCTGGACTTGCCCTGTTTTTTCTCCTCGTTTCCCATCTTGCCGCTGCCAAGGTCAAGAGGGTTGAGCGTGCCAGAAGAGATCGCCTACGGCCACATCACCCTGAAAGCGCCCGATCTCGTCTAAACTCGGAGGCTTAGCAGGGTCGGGCCTGGTTAATACCTGGATGGGAGACCGCCTGGGAATACCAGGTGCCGTAGGCTTCTTTTCTTTTTTGAGTTCTGGAATTGCCCTGTTTTTTCTCCTCGTTTCCCACCTTGCCGCTGCCAAGGTCAAGAGGGTTGAGTGTGCCCGGAAGAGATCGCCTACGGCGACATCACACTGAAAGCGCCCGATCTCGGAGGCTAAGCAGGGTCGGGCCTGGTTAGTACCTGGATGGGAGACCGCCTGGGAATACCAGGTGCCGTAGGCTTCTTTTCTTTTTTGAGTTCTGGACTTGCCCTGTTTTTTCTCCTCGTTTCTCATCTTGCCGCTGCCAAGGTCGAAAGGGTTGAGCGTGCCGGAAGAGATCGCCTACGGCCACATCACCCTGAAAGCGCCCGATCTCAGAGGCTAAGCAGGGTCGGGCCTGGTTAGTACCTGGATGGGAGACCGCCTGGGAATACCAGGTGCCGTAGGCTTCTTTTCTTTTTTGAGTTCTGGACTTGTCCTGTTTTTTCTCCTCGTTTCCCATCTTGCCGCTGCCAAGGTCAAGAGGGTTGAGCGTGCCGGAAGAGATCGCCTACGGCCACATCACCCTGAAAGCGTCTGATCTCGGAGGCTAAGCAGGGTCGGGCCTGGTTAGTACCTGGATGGGAGACCGCCTGGGAATACCAGGTGCCGTAGGCTTCTTTTCTTTTTTGAGTTCTGGACTTGCCCTGTTTTTTCTCCTCGTTTCCCCATCTTGCCGCTGCCAAGGTCAAGAGGGTTGAGCGTGCCAGAAGAGATCGCCTACGGCCACATCACCCTGAAAGCGCCCGATCTCGTCGGCTAAGCAGGGTTGGGCCTTGTTAGTATCTGGATGGGAGACCGCCTGGGAATACCAGGTGCCGTAGGCTTCTTTTCTTTTTTGAGTTCTGGACTTGCCCTGTTTTTTCTCCTCGTTTCCCCATCTTGCCGCTGCCAAGGTCAAGAGTGTTGAGCGTGCCGGAAGAGATTGCCTACGGCCACATCACCCTGAAAGCGCCCGATCTCGTCTGATCTCGGAGACTAAGCAGGGTCGGGCCTGGTTAGTACCTGGATGGGAGACCGCCTGGGAATACCACGTGCCGTAGGCTTCTTTTCTTTTTTGAGTTCTGGACTTGCCCTGTTTTTTCTCCTCGTTTCCCATCTTGCCGCTGCCAAGGTCAAGAGGGTTGAGCGTGCCAGAAGAGATCGCCTACGGCCACATCACCCTGAAAGCGCCCGATCTCGTCTAAACTCGGAGGCTTAGCAGGGTCGGGCCTGGTTAATACCTGGATGGGAGACCGCCTGGGAATACCAGGTGCCGTAGGCTTCTTTTCTTTTTTGAGTTCTGGAATTACCCTGTTTTTTCTCCTCGTTTCCCATCTTGCCGCTGCCAAGGTCAAGAGGGTTGAGCGTGCCGGAAGAGATCGCTCACGGCCACATCACCCTGAAAGCGCCCGATTTCGTCGGCTAAGCAGGGTTGGGCCTTGTTAGTATCTGGATGGGAGACCGCCTGGGAATACCAGGTGCCGTAGGCTTCTTTTCTTTTTTGAGTTCTGGACTTGCCCTGTTTTTTCTCCTCGTTTCCCTTTCTTGCCGCTGCCAAGGTCAAGAGTGTTGAGCGTGCCGGAAGAGATTGCCTACGGCCACATCACCCTGAAAGCGCCCGATCTCGTCTGATCTCGGAGACTAAGCAGGGTCGGGCCTGGTTAGTACCTGGATGGGAGACCGCCTGGGAATACCACGTGCCGTAGGCTTCTTTTCTTTTTTGAGTTCTGGACTTGCCCTGTTTTTTCTCCTCGTTTCCCATCTTGCCGCTGCCAAGGTCAAGAGGGTTGAGCGTGCCAGAAGAGATCGCCTACGGCCACATCACCCTGAAAGCGCCCGATCTCGTCTAAACTCGGAGGCTTAGCAGGGTCGGGCCTGGTTAATACCTGGATGGGAGACCGCCTGGGAATACCAGGTGCCGTAGGCTTCTTTTCTTTTTTGAGTTCTGGAATTGCCCTGTTTTTTCTCCTCGTTTCCCACCTTGCCGCTGCCAAGGTCAAGAGGGTTGAGTGTGCCCGGAAGAGATCGCCTACGGCCACATCACACTGAAAGCGCCC